>JABSTQ010002851.1:0-37964 GCA_013358835.2 Ixodes persulcatus
TTTTGTCCGTGGTTTATTGGGTTCATTTCATAAGACAAACTTAAAAAAATGCATCATAGATTCACGCACATATCAGTTGAAAACATATTTTGAACTTTATTACTGTAATATATCAATGACGTCGCAAGCGTTATATCTCACTGACGCAAATCTTGGTGTAAGTAAGCTAAGATGACAACCTATCACAAAAATTAAGTTATTTTTGATTCTTAAATGTTAACTCAAGAACATTTTAGACCGCCATTAAAAAACGCTAACATAACTTGAAAGACGCTAAAAAATCTCGCCTCCCACCAAAAGGAGATTTCTCCAGCTAGACGATTAAAAAAACCGTAAAAATATAGCGGCAAAACTCTTAAATTGGCAACACTGGTCTCATGATCTGGTCTCATGACATCAACCACGTGATACGTCGCACATCACGTGACGTCACGTAGAACCACGCTGTTGACACT
This sequence comes from Ixodes persulcatus, assembly GCA_013358835.2. NCBI lineage: Eukaryota > Metazoa > Arthropoda > Arachnida > Ixodida > Ixodidae > Ixodes > Ixodes persulcatus. The sequence goes on from JABSTQ010002851.1 coordinate 456, forward strand.
GCCATCTCGTCACATTGCGTCACATGACACCTCGACATGACGTCGTGACGTCAGGCAGTCACGTGACCGCTTGGGAACCTGGCGTTTTCATGTTTTCGTAACTATGCGTGGTGGTGCTTTGGACTTAGAAAAAGCCCAGAGGAGCTTTCAGCTTAAAAGGAAAAGTAAAGCAGTTTTGTATTTGAGAAAAAAAACATTTAAATCGTCTTCATTTAATCTACGGGATCGCGAATATTTGAATATTTTTCAATTTGGTGCACGAAGGCTGCAGAAAATAATCTTCAAAACACACTGAAGCTCCTCCTTCCCGGAGACTGACGTCATATACAGAGTTTTCAGAATTTGCGCTCTCGCGTATCTTCGGAGCATGTCAAAGCTATGCACGCGCACTCCTGCTACTTTCAAAACGACGTCAAGGCTGGTGTCGGGGTATTATACATGGAAAACTCGCAATTGCACACGCTCCCCACACGAACGACACGCGTTTTTTTATGTTTTCTCACGTTTAGTTGCATCTTCGGGCAAAACGCATGTGATATTTAAATTCACGGGACAAAAATATCCTAGAATTCAACGCTAACTATTTTTATGTTCAAGAACCACTTCAGCTTCTTTTTAAAGATGAATAAGGGGTTTGAAAGTTGGTCTCTCTTTGGGTGTCAAATATTTACCCTTAACTTTTAGGCTTTCAGAAGCCTAACACTCACAAAAAGAATGACCGCATCTCCACGTGGTGAATGATGTTGATAGTGGCGAAGCTCTGGTGGTGCTGATGATGCTGATTTTATTCTTCATAGGTAGTGTTGATGGTGCTGATTTTTTTTTATTGCTCATAGGTAGTGCTGAGTTTCGGGTTGCGTTTCGACTTCATTATTACTGCTTTATGGTCGGTGAAATGCAGAGCTAGTGGTTCTTCTAGCGAATCAGCTTGGATCCGCTAGAAGCTGTGGGAACGCATCCCCACCGCTTAAGTCAACGGTCCATGTCAGAAAGAGAATGTGTGGTATGGAACGTGGTTATATACGCATTTGAGCATTTGACCGCAGCGCCCTTTCCTCTATAAACGTTGAGCCAATGCATGCATGCAAGTTTAACGCGATTATATACGCATTTGACCGCAGCGCCCTCTCCTGTATAGACGTTGAGCTTCTACATGCAACGTTTCATCCATGACATCCCCAGCTCTTGAGATGCTACCACATCTCAATGCCCCCTACTCGTCCCTCAGTCATGGCCGAGTGGTTAATGCGATGGACTAGAAATCCATTGGGGTCTCCCCGCACAGGTTTGAATCCTGTCGACTGCGCAAACAGTTTTTCTTTTTTTAAAAGACAGATGGGATGGCAATCGATGTGAGCACGGACGGACGGACGGACGGACGGACGGACAAGGCTAGACCCTAAGGAGCTTCGCCCCTAAAAGCTATTGTGCTTTTCTGTTGAAAGGCTATTGAAAAAAATCATCAGACGATATAAAACATCAACAGCTTTTCATTTATGTTTATATACATTTTCTTTTGATTTTCTTTTGAATATTGGTCCACTTTTTAATAACAATTCAACACACTTTCTGGAACCTCCAAGATGGGTTTTCTGCAGCTTTTTAATTGAAAAGCTACAGCTTTTGAATTAAAAAAACCACAGCCGTTTAAAAAAAAATGCTTTACACTTCTGCTATTCATTCAACAAAGTTTCGGAGGTTTTCAAAGTAACCCTGAGGCGTAGGAACCATAAAATTCGGACAGAACAACGAAGTCTCAGCGCTACTATCGATGTCATTCACCAGCTCACCTGCATTTTTTTATCTTTCTTCACTTTTGGAGGTTTCCTACGTCTTCCAACTGTTCTCTAATTAGCTGCTGCAAAATAGCCTAAAAACGTGATATCTTTATTTTGTTAGGAAATGGTGTTTTTGGTATTTGAACGCTTACATAAATCCCACAAATACATATTAGGAACGAGCAATCACAAACACCATGGAGTACTGAACACCTGAACCACAGTCCCGTCGGCTGCTCTAGAGATTTAAATTGTCACGGGTGGCGAACAAAAAAACAATAAATAAACAGGAACAAATAAACGTTTACTTTGGAGAACTTGTGCCCAAAACAAAAAGGGAATAGACGATAACAATAGAGCGTCGCGAGCGTCGAAGTTGGCATAACAGCAGGATCGAACGCTGGGGCGAGACTGACTCCGCTCGCCATGCGGAGTCCTTTATGTACCCTCGCGGGTTTCTGGAACATTCGGCGTACAACTTTCGGCGCGTAGAACATTCGGAGCTCGATCAGACGAGAATGTTCTCGAACTTACGAGAACGCCAAGTTGAAAGAATAAATAAAAGGATATTCCGCTGGCTCCGATCGAACCTATACGCCTGGCAAGTGGGCTCATTTTCGTCTTCTGCGCATGAGAAAGGAGGTAGCGGTGACGTCAGAACGCCGAGCCCTGATTGGCTGATCGCGACCCCCTATCTGAGCGTCGTCTGCTCCTTTGCAACGTCGTCTGCTCGCAACGTCGTCTGCGTCTGTCTTACCTTTCCTGCGACTTTCGGAAGTGCATGTCTTTACGAGCGAGCTCGACTTCGCCTTTCAGAGAGGGGAGACGAAATAAATTGGAGCGGTACGTTGTTTTTGTCTAAAGGCCCGTTCACAATCTTGCGACCGAGTACGACTGAGAGAGACGAGATCTCTTAAAACTTCTTAATTTTTTTAGAACGAGGGAACACACTGGCATTGTGGCGCCATCTATGCGGTGACCCTGGAACTGCATTTCAAGAGAGCGAAGGTTTTGCGAGATTTCCGAGGTCAAATGTGCGTAATACCCATAGAAAGGCTCGTTTATAACATTGACAAAAGTTTTTCGAGCCAAGAAAGAAAGGATAATGCGCGAGAGAAATGAAAAAATATGCCGGACCGCCGAGTTTACACTGCTACCCAATAGATAGCGCCAGTATGTCCTCTGGTTTAAGAAGTTTTAAGGAACCCAGGTTTAAGAGGTCGCAAGAGTGTGAGAAGACATGATGCGCTTTAAGACAAGGACGTAGGAAGAAGTGACACCACAGAGCGCTAACTTTCAACTGATTTAATTCGAGAGCCTCATCGTTGAAACACATGCGTCACAGTAACATATCTCATCCAATCCGTAGCCCCGCCACGCCCCGCAAGTACGCTAACTCCTTATCCGCCAAGTCAATTGACGCCACACTGACACAACACGTGCCGGAACTTTTTATGGCATCGGCCTCCATAATCTCTCTAAAGCGCATCATGTCTTCTCAAGTACCATACCAACTAGCCCAACAATCAGCACTTAGCAAGAGTGTGAACGGGCCTTTACAACTAGCAGACGCGCATCAAGGAGGGAAGTCAAAGGACTCACTGGCGAGGTGTCCCGAGGCGCCGAGGTTTGTTTGCTAAGAACCGAGAGTGTCCGCAAGTTCCCTCCCAAATACTTTTTCCCTCCTTGCGTGTGCGGCGAGACTCCTCACTTTTTGATGGCGTCGGCGGGTTGGCGCAGTTAACGTCGTCTGCTTTACGTCTGCTAGTCAAAGCGATGGCTGAGTTACCTTTCCTGCGTCTGTCGGAGATTCACCGCTTTTTCACCAGCGAGGGTCACCGCTGCCTCGAAAAACCAAGAGATGACAAGAGGAAGAGATTGACCTCTTAATCTAAAATTGAAGTCAGCGATCAAAGTATAATACGGGAAGGGTTCACAAGGGTCGCGCGGGCATATTCCATTCAGCACGCCAGCCGGTCGTGGGCAGACAATCTTGGCCAAAGACCGTCGGAGCACCGCTGCGCGTGAGTCAGAGTGCCTGCTAGGCCTGTCTGCAGAGCTCGCTTGGTCGGGGTCCGTGGAATCGTGGCCGTTGGAGCATTTCCCGGGTGTTTCTGGATCCAGCGTTCTTCTTCGTCGTGGTTTATTTCAAGTACTTTTTACTTTTTTCTTGCTGCTTGTAGTCGGGACGCGTGAGAAGAGCACGTACAAAAATAAACGTCCGTTGGTCGTCCCGACCAAGTAACTGGGCGACGCTGTCGGCCATGCTGATTTGATCGTAAGAAGTGCGTAAGACAGCTTCGGAGCTGTCGTAGGATTCCGTCGTAACCTGCGCAAAACTTACCATAATTTCGTTTCGTGAATACGAATTTGTTCTTACGTTTTGTCTTACGCACATTTTTGGCGTAAGATCGTTTCGTGAATCTTGCTTCTGCACTTTCGAAAGTCGCAGGAAAGGTAACACAGACGCAGACGACCTTGCGAGCAGACGACGTTGCAAAGGAGCAGACGACGCTCAGATAGGGGGTCGCGATCAGCCAATCAGGGCTCGGCGTTCTGACGTCACCGCTACCCCCTGCGCAATAAGCAGACGAACTTGCCCTCCGCATAGACCAGTGGTCTCAAACTCATTTGGGTGTGGGGGCCAGATAGCCCACACCGGGAAGGTCGAGGGCCAACATAAGACGGGGGGGGGGGGGGGGGGGTTCAAAAGATTTTAAAGAAAAGAGATCTCGTGCTCTATGCTTCTTGCAAACTCATAGTTTTGCCAGTCACGTCTTTAGATTTGATTTGTTTATATGACTACTTTCGACCGTGACCTGATGTGATAAAGAAATTAAAATGACACCCCCCGCCAACCCCGAAAACGTTTTGCCATTTTAATAGAATAGGGGAGCTAGTACACTGTCGTTTTCGTTTCTCAATTTACTCAGGAATTAATCAGGCTCAACATTACTCTAAAAACAATTTTAGCAGTTATTGCTTTCCTGGAGATTTTTAGTACAACACTCTGAACACGCACCTGCCTTTTAATTGTGTCATTTTCTTTTTAAGACAAGAATCCCGAGGTCGAAGTTTTATCTTTGGCAGTTGCTCCTGCTGTTCGAAAGTTTGCGCAGCCGAGATTTATCCTTCAATGAACAGCTTGCGCTTGCAGCCTAGAAGCCGAACTGTTGTACATTACAAAAAGCTGGGTGGAAAGAAATAAAGCGAAACAAAGGGCAAATTAACACAGATAAGTCTAAATTATTAGAATACGTTAAAAGAGCAGAGCTACTTTTCGATCGAAAAGTAATCGACGAGATGAAACCACTATGGCGCATGCCAATTCTAGTGCTCAAGGCATGGGAACCGGGACTCGTAGCCGGTTGCCGGCGGGCCACGTCCCAGCGAGTCGCGGGCCGCATGCGGCCCGCGGGCCGCGTGTTTGAGACCCCTGGCATAGACATTCCGCTTGAAAGTCAAGCGCGCTAACCATTCGGCCACGCACGCACTTTTTTTTTCTTTATTACAATAACAAGAAACAGTTCACGTCAATGCCAGTTAAAAATGCACCACAAGGTTTTTGCAGTGCATATTAAAAAGCCCGCATTTCGAGCAGTGGTTTACACAAGCCGAGCCACTCTGGTTTAGACTCGCGTGTGGCAAAAACACTTTGGACCTGTTTTAGGAGTGAAAAGAAATTGAAGCGTACTTCTTTGGCACTGGGGTCCACATGCCGAACGGCCGTGCGGGACCGCCCAATGCTACACAGCCCCAAAAGGAAAAACATGTTCTATGGCACACAATCATCATTTGTCACTTTCAGGCAATGTATGCCAGATGGGGTAATGCAGAACTCCTTCTTCAAGGTACGTTGAAGCACGTCCCCCCAAACAAAAATTGCGTCCCAACAAAATATGAAAACGTGCTCGATGGTTTCAGGTTGTTTGCACAACCGACACTCCACTGGCCATAGCACATCTACACCTGTTTTCTTAATCTAAGCTTTCGTGAGTAAAATATCGCTCTGCAATTTAAAGAAAAAGTCTTTACTGAAGGGGGAATGCATATACGTTTCACCCGTTTCAGTACATCACGGCCCTCACTGCAAGCAACACTTCTGTACAAATGCACTGGAAATATACTTAACAACAAGTCACGTTTTAGCGTTTTCTTGGTTACCACCTACAGGTAGTCCAACGAGAAGCGCGAAGTAAAAAAATGGAGGCCATCGACATCTTTCAGGAACCCGTACAGGCGTGATGGCTCGCCGTCACAGGATCACACAAGGAACGATGGAAAATGACGTGACAGTTTTGTTTGGATGAACGCGCGTATGAAGGGGTGCTCGTGATCGCGTAGAAAAAAAAAACCGTGACACCAACTGTCGCACAAACGAATATGATAACCCTAATCCTTCGTTACTCACACGATGAAACAGAGTATCACTCCTCATAGGCTCTCAAGACGATTCCCAGATAAAAGTTGCGAATACGCGAAAAAACTTTTGCACATTCATACGAGCACAATGAATGACTTGCAACACGTACCATAATTTGGCAATAAGAAAAACATTACACACGGTCGCACGGGTGAAAATGGACGGGTAACGCCTCTTCCAGCGAGAAGCGCGCCTGTCGAGGTCAGTGGCGACACCCGACCAAAAGCGTTTGTTTTCGCGATGACAATTTATTGGCACGCCGAGATATTTTCACAGTTCGCAATCCCAGCTAATGCCTTCATACTCTGAAGGCGTTGTGGCCCACGCCCCATGCCAAAAACCACGGCACTTAGACCAGTTGACGACCGCGCCTGTGGCCTCACAAAAATAATTAACTAAACTAATTGCGGCGCTGACGCTCTGCTTACCCTGACAAAAAACCGCAACGTCGTCTGCGTAACTCATAACTTTCACTTGACCACCTCCTAAACTAAACCCCCGACACTGTTCGCTGTTGTACACGCTCAAACAGAGCAGCTCCAAGTATAAATTGAAAAATGAAGACGACAAAGGGCATCCCTGCCTGACAGAGGAACGAAGACTTATTGCTTCGGTTAACTCCTTGTTAACGATAATTCTCGTCGCACAGCCCATGTTAGCCATTTTTGCACTCTCCAAGATAATTGAATCAACAATGACTCGCTCCAGAACGTCAAAAAGAACGTCGTGTTTAATACGATGCAAGCTTTGTCGAGATCAATCTGAAGTATGGCAACTTGGTCCACGCCGTCATCACATGCATCTAAAACACAACGTGCCACATGAATGTTTGTCGTTATGGAGCGTCCCTGTATGCCACAGGTCTGGTGTTCACCTGTAAGTTGACGGGAAACGCCTGGAAACGTCGTGCAAGGATTTTCGCGAAGATCTTGAGTCCACATTACACATCGTTATAGGTCGGTAACCTGTGACTTTCCGCAGCTTATCGACGTCATCACTTTTGGGAATTAAAATTGTGCACGCTCCTGTGAACGAAGGTGGTAGCCTTTTACGCTTATACGCTTCAGAAAAAACAAGCAACAAAAAGGTGGCTACAGTGCTTTTGAACTTTAAAAAAAAACTCCGCCCCTAAACCATCTGGGCCCGGCGTTTTTGAGTTGGGCAGATCGTCAATGGCCCTTTCTATCTCCTGTGTGGTGAGAGCCTCATCGAGCCTTTCCTGCTCCTCTTGGTCGAGCTGAGGAAGAGACTCAAGTAGTCTCTCGCGCGCGGGGTCCTTCCTTCCTTCGACTTGGCTATCGAACAGCTGGTAGTAGTGCTGAACCAGAGCTTTTTCGATCATACTTGGGATCGTGCTGCTGACTCCCCGGTACTCGACTTCCCCAATCCCGTTACGTAGCGCGTACCTCTTCTCGTCAGCTAAAGCGCGTCTCGTCGGTTCCTCTCCTAACAAATACGTTTTCGAGCGAGCTCGGACTACGGCACCCCTGTAACGTTCACGGTGCAGCTCGTCTAAGCGCTTCTTGACTCCTTCCAAATCTTTAAGACCAATGCCAGGGTACTCACACTCGGCTCTCGACAGTACTGCCAAGTTGGCGTTTAAGCTGCTTTCATTGCGTCGAGCTTTAAACGCTACAATTGATGACCTTCCCCCAGCTGTCATTTTAAACTCTTTTTTGAGATGTTCCCACGTCACAAAAACGTCGTCCCCCGTTTGTTTACACGAAATTTTGAAACTGCTGTCTACTGCTTCAAAGAATGTTTCATCACTCAGCAGCTTCAAGTTAAGTTCCCAAAGCTTCCAGTTGAATAGTTTTCGTTGAGCCTTGTCACGTATACCACGAAACCCGTTTAGAACAAACCCACGTACAGCGAATTATTGTCGATATCGAACTCACGGAAAATTTAAATAAAAATGCATGTAAAAAGTATGTTTTATAACGAACAACATATTGTCTATATCGAACTTTTGCCCCCCGGGAGGGCTTTCAAAAACGCGCAGACAATCCTCTTCTAGCCTGTTCTTTCCCCAAAAAAGAAGTATGAAAGAAACAAATTCCAAAAGCTCCAGTTGCGAACAAAATTGAGCAAATCAGCGATTTAGAAGGGGGAAAAGCTAAAACAATACACTCTGCACGCACTCACAGAAAAAAAATATTTTCATCCCAAAGCGTACAAACTCTGCACGCATGCAAAAAAAAAAAAGAAGAAATCTTTCCAGCGCCGTGCTACAAGGCGGAACTGAAGAGATGAGAAAGAAAGAAAAGCTCTTCGCCTTACAACGAACTCATCGCGAAAGTTCGATGTAAATGTTTTTTTGCTATATCGAACTGCTTGCTATATTGAACTGATCGTAGCGTTTCCTGCTGTTCGTTATATGCGGGTTTGACTGTAGTTGTTAATACCAAATAATGGTCCGAAAAAAAAACAGACGTGATGCGGTACTTCCGCAACATGGTTCCTACTGAAGCCGACACGTACACTCGATCTAATCGCGCGTGCGAGTTTGCTTGGAAATCTGCGAAACGAATCTCTGACGTTTCGTTCCTCGCGGTTCCGGCATCTACGAAATCAAAACCCTCGAGGAGCTCGCTCAAGACGGGAACACTTCTATCTGCTTGCCGCTGGTACGGCGACCTATCTACTTCTCTCACGACGCAGTTAAAATCGCCTACAAGCACAACAGTCCTGTCGCATTCTACAAAACGGCGTAAGCCAAAGAAAAAAGAAACCCGGTCTTTCACCGTGCTGGGGGCATATATACAAATAAGCCGCCAGCGAACTGTTGCAAAATGAAAATCGCACAAAATGAAACACCCTTCCTCGTCAGTCGTGACGCTCAGCTCCGTCAAGGGCAAGGACTTCCACAAGAACAAAAAACAACCTCTCGAAAGAACAACAGCATGGGTAACGCAGACCTCGCACGTAAGTAAAAAAGGTTTCAGTGCGTTGGCTACCTGCTCCTCATCAGCCATCCTGGTTTCTTGCACCGCTAAGAAACCGAGTCTTTCCTTAAATAGCAAACGTTGTACTTGGTACTGTTTCTTGCTTGAGCTAAGACCACGAACATTTAGAATTGCTACTTCGATGGCTGTATTGAGCGTACAAATAACAAAGAATCACTACGCAGAACTTGCCTTTACAGTCCTTCTAAGTCCTCGTAACCAGGCGTTGAAGCTTTACTGACTGTCACGTCGCGGCCTTCCGTCCGGGAGCTTATGAGGCACCGCCTTAACGCGTCCCCTCCTGTTTTTCTCCATCCTCATCCAAGGGTTGGGGTCGGGCGTCGTGCCGGGTGTTAAGGGCGTGTCCTCCAGGCTATGCTTGCCGAAGTCTTTGGTATCGTCCATGAAAAGGCCGCCTTCGAGAGCCTTCTCAGCCGGCGGGGGACAGGCGTTCGGTAGGACGGCAACCTCGGTCGACCTCATCTTGGGAGTTGAGGTACCTGGGTGTTGCACAAAGAAAGCAAGTGTAGACTTTTCGACTTCTGCCGCGGTGACTTGCGGTGAGGCGTCGTCTCCGTCAGGAAGCCCCTGTTGCTCCGCAGACAGTTGGACGTCGCGTTGCGGTCCTCAGAGGGCCAGCTCTGCCTCTTCAACCTCAATGGCCAGCGGCGAAAACTCGTCATTCTCAGTTCCGCCAGTGACACGGGCGTTCGTCTTAACGCACTCTTCCTTGTCGTGGCCAAAGCGATTGCACTCCGAGCACTTCGGTACACGGCAGTCGCGTTTGATCTGCCTGGCGCGGTTACAACTTAGACAGACCGCCGCGCGCCCTGGGATCACGACGAGGACGCTGCCTCCGTGGAGCCTCCGCTGGTGCAATAAACTGTCGGGCGTGACACCGTTCCTCAGCGTCATGCGGACAATGCGCGTGGTCGATTCGATGGCCTCGCATCCCCCGACGTGCCACTTCTCGCGGGAGACTTCGACAGCTTTGCCAAAAGGCTCTAAAAGTTTACTCACCGCGTCGTCGGGGACATGGAAGGGTACCGAGTGCACCCGAAGACGGATTTCGGTGGAACGGGGGTCTATTACGACGCACCGCAGACCTCTCACTCTCAGTTCCTTCGCATTTAACAGTCGTTCCTTGGCGTCGAGCGTCAGACGCGTGGTCGTCCAAACGTGGTTCATCTGATACGCCCCTAACGATGCAATATCAAACAACACAGCGATTCGCTTTAGTTCCCGGCGAAAGTCTTCTATCTGATCACGACGCGCCTTGAGGTCGCAGTGAAGCAGTACCGAGTTTAAACATGTTTGTCCAGTGGGCACAGAAGGCAGGACAATCTTGTGCTCTTCCGAAGAAGTGCCAGCAAAAGACAAGGAACCACGGCCGGCAAGGGCCGCTATCGCCGCTCCATCGGAGCTAGCGTGACATTACTCCCCCCTTTTAAAAGCGCATCGTCTTGATGCGACGTGCCGAGAAACAAAACAGCAAAACAATCAAAAATAATAACGAACTACTGGAACTTGTACAACAGAATCCTATCGAAGGTAGTACAAAAGGAAATTCATAGTCCTGTCGATCGTAGTAAGGCTTGAGGCGTACGACGTGAACAGCTTCTGGTCGTGGAGTGCGGCGTGATAAAGTCCGTGTTCCGTCGGCCATCACCTCGTAGTTCAGATCCCCAAGTTGACGAAGCACTTTCTATGGTCCAAAGTAGCGCTTCAGAAGTTTCTCGCTGAGACCACGGCGGCGAATCGGTGTCCACAGCCACACCCTGTCACCGGGCTGGAAGTGGACGTCCCGACGACGAAGGTTGTAGCGGCCAGTGCCGACACGTTGTTGGGCTTGAATACGGTGTCTGGCTAACTGGCGGACTTCTTCTGCCCGTTGGGCAACCACCCGGGCGTCGTCGCTTCCGTCGACAGCCGGTTCGTGGGGTAACATTGCATCCAGCATTGTCTTTACTTTGCAACCATGCACCAGTTGGAAGGGTGTCACCCCAGTGGCCTCTTGCAGAGCCGTGTTGTAGGCAAATGTGACGTACGGCAACACCTCGTCCCATGTTGTTTTGTGCTCCACGTCGACGTACATGAAGATCATGTCGGCGATGGTCTTGTTGAGTCTCTCCGTCAGCCCGTTAGTCTGTGGGTGGTACGCCGTGGTGCGCCGATGGCTGGTGTGGCTGAGACGGAGGATATCTTGCGTCAGTTGGGCCATGAACGATGATCCACGTTCTGAGATCAGAAATTCGGGAGCGCCGTGCCGGAGGACGATGGACTCAACGAAAACCTTGGCGTCTTCCACAGCAGTTCCTGAGGGAAGGGCTTTCGTTTTGGCATACCATGTGAGATAATCTGTGGAGGCGATAATTTATCTGTTTCCATGCGTCGATGGTGGGAAAGGACCAAGTAGATTCATTCCGATCTGCTGGAACAGTGCGGTCGGGGGAGCAATCGGCTGCAGGAGACCTGTCGGCTTCGTCGGCGGTTTCTTACGTCGTTGGCACTCGTGTCACGACCGTGTGTAGAGGTGAACGGCCTTCGGAAGCTTGGGTCAGTAATACCTTTCACGAATTCCGGCCAGCGTACGGCTGTAACCAAGGTGTCCGGACGTTGGGTCCTTGTGGCAGGCTTGAAAAATCTCCGCTCTAAGGTTGGTAGGGATTGTTAGAAGCCATGGCGAGCTGTCATCTCCGAAGTTCTAGTAAAGTGCACCTTGTAGGAGGATGAAACTCGGCAGGGCTCTCGAGAACACACGGAAGACAGTACCCCCTCGTCCTTCGAAGTGCTCGATTAGCGCGCGCAGCTCAGGATCGTCTTTTTGACGGCGCGCCATGTTGCCGGTGTTCACTGCGCCTAGAAAGCACTCGTCGTCATCGTAGTCGCTGCTGCCGGAATGTCTTTCGACGGGTGGTTCTCATTTGAACCCGTTCGCATTTCTACCTTCTCGTTTTCACCTTCTCATTTCAACCCTGCGCAAAACAACTTTCGCTTTTCTCCCTTTCTCACTTAAACCGTTCTCAAAACGAACTTTCGCGTTTTGTCCATTCTTAAAACGACTTTGCTCATTTTAACCTTTCTCCTTTCAAATTTTTTCAAAACATACTTTCTGGTTTTAACCATTCTCAAAAAGACTTTTCTTCTCATTCTAAACTTTCTAATTTCAAGCTTACTAAAAGCATACTTTCTGTTTTTGACCATTCTCAAAACTACTTTTCTCATTTTAACCGTGAACATGATCAGGCTAGGGAAAAGCAATAATTTCAGCATACACTCATGGGAAACCGAAATAAAGGAACCAATGACATTATGAAGTCCAGGCACCTGAAACATTATTACGCCTTGAAATGCTACTTGGAGAATGACATCTAGAGTGCATGCCAATCCACGGCATGGCGGACGACACATAGGCAAATATACAATGATCGTAGATCTGTACGATCACTCCGACACAGGTTGTAAATAATTCAATATCCTCACAGGGCATGCCAGACGAGCATAATTTGCATCCGATGATTCACGACCGAAATGAAGAAAAAAATCTGTGCCTGGTAGGAAAGCCCTCAAGCCACGCATCATCGCACCCGCTCATTTAATAAAAAGTAAAAAAAAAAACGCCGCAGGACCAGCTTGTTAATGGCAGGATCTCCCTTTGTGACTTTCTAAGGAGGGCGTAGGCATTCTCTGGCCTTTGAATGTTCCTTGTTTTGTTGCTGCGGTCATCTTAGGTAGTTTAACCAATTACCATCTTGTGGGAACAAAGCTCCAGAATAAAGCTTTACCAAGCATGGGATCGCATTGAGGTGCGATGACTGATTCTGTGGCAAAAAAACGTTTTGTACTATTCTTCTTGAGAAGAGCCGTTCAGTAGCCTAACGATTAGCCATACGATTTGAAAGGCATAATGCTTTGCGAATCATTTGTAACGTGACGGTATGGAAAATAAAATATTTCTGTGAACATATTTCGCATGCAATGTATCATATACAAAAGGGTTTAAATGATTCATGCGGGGGGGGGGGGGGGGGGGCACAGGATCGTTGGCCGTTCCCTGCTGGTGGTGCTCTTGAGTGGTGGCGGCGGCGCTGTGAGCGACGAGGTGCACAGTAGGGCGAGAGACCTGCCGCGGCTGTGTTTTTGTGATGCTGCCGGTGCGGGTGGTAAGCGATCGCCAGTTAACCTTGGTGTGGAACATGACATTACGTGTTCGGATCGGTGCACACTGGCAGAGATAGTCCACGAAAATGGATCGACGAACATGTTAGAATTGTAATAAAATGTACAATGGCAACTCTGGCGGGATTTTCGTTTGTTTGTGTGCTTGTTTTGTTTTAGATCTGGTTATTTTTTTATCAAATAACAATTGCTATGTAGTAGCCGGCACTGTTATTAACAGTGTCAACATCTCCATTATTTTTATTCATTTATTTTTAACACAGAAAAAGAGAGACTGGTTGAAATTCCAAGAGCACTCTAAAAAGGTTAAAACGCCGCGTACGTGTTTTGAGACGAAGTTTAATTAAACAATAAAGATTGAAGTGAGAGCGGGCTCAACCGAGAAGGGCCTAAATAAGCAAAGGTTAAAGCGCAAAGGGCGTTATACCCCTGTCAGACGGCGTTCTAAAGATCATTTTCACTAAGCTCCTTTAAAAAAATCGGCCTCGCGATGTGGAGTGCGCACGTGCTCTGTGGCACGCGCACGTGCTGCACGGCGTGCGCTGGTAAGTGTTCAAATGAGAACGTGTTCAAATGAGAAAGGGTCGAAACGCGAAAGGTTAAAACGCGAAGGGCGTTTTGGGAATGGGTTCAAACGAGAAGGGTTCAAATGAGAATTGGTTCAAATGAGACGGGTATAAATGAGAAAGGGTGGAAACGCGAAAGGTTAAAATGCGAAGGGCGTTTTGCGAATGGGTTCAAACGAGAAGGGTTCAAATCAGAATGGGTTGTTTCGAGATACACCCCTTTCGCCGGGGGCTCTGGACAGGCAGTCGGCGTCGCTGTGCTTGCGCCCTTGCACACCGCAGCCATGTTGAACTCTTGTAGTAGGAGGCTCTATCGAGCGAGGCGTCCTGACGAGTCTTTGAGGTTCGCAAGCCAGCAGAGGTTCGCAAGCCAGCCCGTTCCGTGACTAGACGGAACGGGCTCCCGTACAAGTACGGACAAAACTTCGTTATTGCCCGGACGACCGCAAGGCATTCTTTCTCAGTCGTGGAGTAATTTTTCTCCGCCTTGGAGAGTGTCCAACTTGCGTAGGCGATAATTTGCTCGGTGCCTTCTTGCACTTGAACCAGTAACGCGTCAAGTCCAGCGATACTTGAATCCGTGTGAATTTCGGTTTCCGCATCCTGATCGAAATGTCTAAGAACAGGAGGAGTCTACAGTCGTCGCTTCAGCTCGTCGAATGCCTGCTGCTGCTCTTCGGCCCATTCGAACTTCCCAGCGTCCTTTGTGAGGTTTGTGAGTGGTGCGGAAATTCTTGCAAAATCCCGAGCGAGGACTCGGACCGCGGATGATGTCGCTTTGGGTTCCTCCGGCGGTGAAACAGGTTTTCGTAGCGTCAATTGGTTTGCTCCGAGGTCGAGGACGGCGCCATACTTGCAGAGAAAGTCCATTCCGAGGATAACGTCCCTCGCACAGTCTTGCAGAACGACAAACTTCACAGGGCACGTCTTACCGTGGATCTCGACGAGGGCAGTGCATCTCCCGACTGGTGTGATGAGGTGCCCACCGGCGGTTCGTATCTGAGGGCCTTCCCACGGCGCTGTCACTTTTCGTAGGCGGCGAGAGAGCCTCCGACTCAAGACTGAGTAGTCTACTCCGGTGTCTACGAGTGTCCATGCGTCGTGGCTGTCGATAATAACGTTTAGGCAGTTGGACACCGATGCAGGGGCTTCGTTGTGGTGCGTAGCGCCGGGAGAGTGGGAGCGCTCCGTCTTTCTTGGAGGCTCTTTACTTCGGTCGTCTTCGGCAACGCCACCTCCAGGCGTTGCCGCGCTTAATTTTTTCCGGCGACGCAGGGGAAACAGGCTCTCTTGTCGGGGTCGTGGCGCTGAAGGCGCTGAACGTCTGGGTGACGGTGAGCGGGACTCACGGCGGAGAAACGGCGTTGAAGATGGCGAACGTCGGAGGTACTCCTCAATGTCACGAGGACGTTCGTCGTACCTTGGGCGAGGGTCGTTCGAGTGGAACCCGTGCAGCCCCAGTTGTCGGTAGGGGCATCGACGGTAAATGTGGCCGGCTTCACCACAATGATTGCACAACGGGCGTCGATCGGCCGTCCTCCACACGTTGGTCTTTCGTGGCGCAGCTTGTTCTGGGCAGACGTACGCCTAAACTTCCTGGCGTCGGGAATACTGTGGCGCTGGAGTTTCACGTCGGGGTGGCGCCGTATACGTGTGAGCAGGGGGCGGTGGTCGTCGGGTAGCTGCGGCGTAGCCTAGCTTCGGTGGTTCAGGAGCGGCGCTGATGAGAACTTCTGGCTGCAGCGCCGGTTGAACTTCTTCCCGGACAATCTCGGCGACTGAGGGCGAAGCCGGGCTTGTGGCAGCAGGTAGAAGCTTCCAGATTTCCTCCCGCACGACGTCCCGTATAATGTACAGAGGTCCGGGCTGTTGCAGCTGGAAGTCGGAGGGCAGCGAAGCCGGGAAGTCGCTGGTAATGGGAGGCCCGTGCTTGAAGGGCACATTCGATGTTTCTTGCCTCAGTGATGAAGCCCTGGACTGTGGTAGGCGGGCTCCGCAGAAGGCCTCCGAAGATGTTTTCTTTGACTTCCCACATCAGGACCCGCAACTTTTTGTCTTCGGGAGCGTTTGGGTCGGCGCGGTTTATGAGGTGGAGAACGTCTTCGACGAAGCTTGTGACGCTCTCGTTCGGCCCTCGGGGTCTTGCTTGGAGAAGTTTTTCGGCCCGCTGACGTCGCTGCTGGCTGACAAAGGTGCGTCGAAGCTCGGCCTGGAGGTCTTCCCACGACTAAATCGACGCTTCATGGTTCTTGAACCAGGTGCGTGCCGTGCCTTCCAGAGCGAAATAGACATTCTGAAGGTACTGCTCCGGTGTTCATCGGTTATGGCGGGCCACTCGTTCGTAATGTTGCAGTCCATCCTCAACGTCCTCGTCTATCTCCCCGTGGAAAGGCGTCGGAGTCCGGGGTGCCACGGGCAGGAATACGTCGGCGGCGGCGGCCGGAGTCTGCGGCGACTGGTTGTCCATCGACGGCCTCGTTGACTGCTTGGTCTTGAGTGGCAAGGGTCCAAATTCCGAGGGTAGGTCTTGGTTGCGGCGACTTGATCGGGTCTCAGTCTGGTCTTCGTTGGGTCCTCGGGAGATTTGGTTCGGACTTGTACTTGGGGAACTCGGAGGGGTGCGCTGCACAGACATGCGGTACCCCGTCCCTCCACCAAAATGATACGGCTGGTGACCAAAAGAACAATAAATAAACTGGAAAGAAATAAACGTTTAATGTGGCGAACTTGTGCAAAAAAACAAAAAGGGAGTAGACGATAACAACAGAGCGTCGCGAGCGTCGAAGTTGGCGTAACAGCAGGATCGAACGCTGGGACGAGACCACGTGGACGAGACTGACTCCGCTCGCCATGCGGAGTATTTATGTACCCTCGCGGGCTTCTGGAACAATCGGCGTAGAACGTTCGGCGCGTAGAACATTCGGAACTTGATCAGACGAGAATGTTCTCGAACTTACAAAAACGCCAAGGTGAAACAATAAATAAAAGGACATTCCGCTGGCTGGAATCGAACCTAGACATTCCGCGTGACAGTCAAGCGCGCTAACCATACGGCTTTTTTTTTTTTTTTTTTTTATTGAGTAAAAAACGGGCTATTTACATTGTAAAAAGGGAAGGTGAAAGTCGGCACTTCCCTTAACACCAGCGAAGTACAATATTTTGAGAATAAGCATCACCAGGGTCACATACAGTTACGATCGTAAAGGAAAAAAGCCAAGCCATGATTTTGCATGCAAGCAATAGGCTATTTCAAGCGCAACTTGAGACTGTCCCAAAAATCACTTTCCGGAAACTCTGTTGCCTTTGTTAGGGAACTCACGTAGTTGATCCCCTGAATCAGGTACCGCCATGCGGGTTGTCCTCCTTCCCTTACTAATGTGTGATCGGTCCGGGAGCTCCAGATTGCGTGTATGCCAATCAGTGCTAGCATTTCCCAACATAGCTTATGTTCTTGGTTGCCAACGTCAAGAAACTTCAACGAATGCCACGTTGGGTACAGTGCAATACCGACTTCGGCACGAAGCCGCGCCCAAAATATTTCGGCATTTGTACAGTACAAAAAAGTATGCTGTAGGGTTTCCGGAACAGGACAGATAGCACAGTTGGTTCCCCATGGCATGAGAACGCGCTAACCATTCGGCCACGCACGCGTTCGCTCGTCCACGGGCGTGGCAATATAGCCTACATTTTGAAGGTAATCATTTGTCCGGTTACCACCTCAGCACTTATTAAAGCTCCAAGTATCCGATCTCCTTCTCGGGAGTCTGTCTAAGGGAAAAGAGGGCTTCAAAGTTTGTAGACCCTATCTCATACTAGAAAGCATTGGTACAATTAATAATAATTCGCCGTAGTTGCTAAAACCATATCCAAAATATCGGCTCCTAGAAAAAATGTTATCCCTTCTCTGCATAGCCCTACTAAGGAAGAAGCGAGTCAAGGCAGTTGCTCTACTTTAAAATAGTTATTTGCTTTTTTGTAGCAGTTGACTAGTTTAATAGGGTCAATAAAGTCACTACAGTCACCTACAAAGTGAGAGCGGCAGGGCGTGTCTTACGATCACCTGGCCTCTAGCAAGATCCCCCCATGCCTTCCGTTTGCTTTGAATGCGCGCGCGCACTCGAGGTGCGCGAGAAGTCGAAGCGTTGTCAAGAAAAGAAGGCTCGCGCTGAAGGCGGGACAACGGAAGCTCCTCCTTACCGTTCTCACGTCGTCAGAGGCTATAGAGAAACTTAATGACTTTTGACATCTAGTTAAGATAAACTATGTTCATATTGACTAGATGCAACAGAAAGTCTCTATTTAGCTTTCCCATTAACACTGGCTACAGAGAGTCAACTGAACATTTTCAACATGAAGTAAACAGAATATATGCAGTCTTTCTGATGACACTGTTAACACGAAGTCAGCAGAAAAAAAATAAACGCAAAGCCGCATGCGCCACTTTGCGAGTTAACCCCCTGACTCCCTCTAATCGCACAAGCACTTGCCACAAAAAAACGGATGGAACGCGTTTTAAATTGAAAGACAGGTTGCGATTAATTAGTCTTGTGATACAGCTACTTTACGTACTGTTGAACTGATTTTGACTCGAATGAACCTAAAGTTGTTCAAGTTTCATTTATTGTTCAGGGTAAAAATCCACGCCCCCCCCCCCCCCCCCCCCCCAACCACTTTTCTGAGTTTCCTCTTCCAGGTGGCTCTTGGGAATTTAGTGGTTTTGTTTGCCGCTCGTAGGCCGGGTAAGCCTGGCCGCCTCCGCTCAAGTAAAACTCTAAACAAGATCATAAATATTTAGACTTTTTCAACATAACGCTTCAGTACAGCGTTATGTACCCTATACGAGCCCGCCATTTTCTTAGCATCCAATTTCTTCAGCACTAAATTAGATAATTTCTCTTCAGTTGAACATGTGTCGTCGATTCGATTCACTTCGTTCAGTTAAAAACTTGGAAGATACCATCGTCATCAGTGAAGATTTACTTCAAAAAAGAATTACACTGGTTTCCGCACACTCTTCTTGGTACAAATGAGCCATTCTTAAAAGAAATATAACGACAGAACTTTTAGGGTGCGTTTATTATGAAGGACCGAAGTGTGTTACAATATTCCTATTAATTCCCAACATTTTGTTTTTAAGTCGGATATTCAGTTTTGAAAGAAGGTGACGACATGATTCAGTCCCACTGAACTTGGACTTCCTTCTCGCTCGGGCCATTTCACGCTTTATGTGCAAAATGTTTATTGATCCACAGATGACGAACATGTGTTATTTTAATCTAGTGGGGCACACAATTCGATACAAGCTTACTTACTGCAATTTGAAAACTTTACCATAAAGCTTTAATGTGCGAGGCACACTTAACCGAGAATCGCTTAATTTTGTTGAAACAAAATTAAAAAAAAATATATTGTAAACATTATCACCTTTGTAAAAATCAAAAAAAGGTATAAAACACCGGGTCGACAAATCGAATTTTTTTTCCAAAGATATTAAAACAAGCACAATTTTATGGTCATGCCTCCCTTTAAATATTGGCAGGTCATACGGTCCCTAATAAAACAAGATCTAATAGCGACTCGCCCCTGGTAGAAGAGTTTACTATATAAAACGAATTTCTGGAAAAGGTGAGATTAACCAAAGATTTCCCATGCATACGATCTGGGTTACTGAGAGTGAGTGTTTCCAGTCTACACATGGTAGATTGACATCTAAGGAGATAATAAAGATATTTAAACGTCTAACATGCTGAATAAAAAAATACTTAGGTCGTTATTTATGTTGGTCTACATACCGTACAAGCCATCGAAGGCACCCCTTTCATACATTAATCTTGTATAACAAAACCTGATGGTCAATTGGGGCAGAGACAGACGTAAGCGGTAACAATATTTTATAATATATAGCTACACTAGTACCTCTTCAAGGCCTGTTTTTCCTAAGAAAGTTATGCTGTGGAGGCGCAGATCAGGAGTTGTAATTCTCCGGTGCAGCCACTTCTCAGTGTGATGTCTGGAGAATAAGCAGGCAATGTCTGTTCAATATAATCTATTTTATTACTTTAAGCTGACGTTATTGATAAATCAAATATCACTGTGGGTTGTCATGTCGAGCCTAGGATAACTTTGTTCTTGCATTATTTTCTTGATCCCAAATGTACGCCTCACCATTAATAATCAGCTTATCGTATCGCAGAAAAACTTAGTCCTCGTGCGTTTTAATAAATTTAACTTACTGCCTCAGCTGTTCTTTTTGTTTTTAATCTAGATTCGTCACGAGTAATCTTCAGACACGGAAATACTTGTACTTTTGAGTCTCGATTAGTTTCTTATGAACTGAATTTTTGCTTGTAGTAAATATATTTAACAATGACTGGACGGGACTTGTTTAGCCAATCTTCTATCTAATTGTGCATACATTCAACATTGGTCACATTAGTCACATATTTTATTTGAAAAGTTACTTTTAAATTGTCTCATAATCTTCCTCGTGAATTCCATAGAAGATTAAAGTATTACGTCGGCTACGATTTTCTAAGTTAACTACCTTATTAGTCAAAATTTTGGCCTGCACATTTAATGTTTCTTTAGAAGCCTCACATTAATCAATCTTCCGTGCCGACCGAGTAAGCGTCGTTATCTGTTGCTGGATCTCATCAAGGCTCTCTCTCCTACCTGCAGCGGACTGCTCCAGTTTATTCTCAATATATATTTAAGCTTGCTGCTAATGCCGCTCGGCCCTTCATTATGGTTGCCAGATGCTCAGTTACTGTAGTGCCAGGATTTACCTCTAAGTCTCCACCCGAAAGCAACACCATACAGCGCGTCAAAACAATCGAAAACACAAATATACATATTGCTTCCGGGCGAGGCAGCACTACGAGACACAAGCAAGTGCTTCAATTTTTGGAATTCAAATGACTGCTTCCCACCTGCAGTACAGTGGTTAGCGATACGCTCTAGAATGTGCAGTCGGCGGCAGTGCAGACCACGCGGCCTAGCAGGCGGTGAGTGGAAGGTCAGAACGGTAGGGGAGTTCCAAATTTGTCTACTCACAGGCTGTGCGCGATACCTCCCCACCCCCCACTCACACACTGTAGCCGCGTACAGCGTGTTGCGTATTCCCTGCTCGCCGTTTGTGCATTCTAGCTCATATCGCTAGCCACTGAACAAACAGCAGAGGATTAGATGATGCCAAATTAACTGCAGAGCTTGTTGGTAAAGTTGATATGACAGAAAAAATAAGACAAACTCGGGACAAGAGACGACGAACATATATTTCGACCGGTGGGGTAGCTAGTTGTGCGACCTGCGCTGGACAGGCCGCTCAGTTACTAGGCTGTTTCTAAATTCCCAGACTACCGAAATACAACCTGGCCGTTCAATGTGCTGCATTAACGCGCAGTGTCTAACCGCTTAGTGACGATCGCACCAACACACTTCTTAGACGGGACCGTAATCCGCGGAACTGCGCGCGGCAAAACAAATGTTGTGTCTATCCCTGGTGGACTCAGCCTTTCGATTTCCGCGACCAACTCTAGGTTGCTGCCTGCCAGCGAGCAAGAGAACTGCTAACCGAAGGCATGGGTAATTAAAACTTTGGTTTGGGCTAGTTGGTCCATGGTAGGTTAGGTTAGGTTAGGTTAGGTTAGGTTAGGTTAGGTTAGGTTAGGTTAGGTTAGGTTAGGTTAGGTTAGGGACGATAGAAAATGTCGCCTGTCCCTGTCATTTATGCTCTTCCCTATCGACCCTAGGCTGTTTGCGGTTTTAAACCTTACCGAAAGCATAGAACCGCCAGCTATTGTTGCCTGGCTCTGGGCAAAGTAAAAGTGGCAAGATACGGTGCTACGAAGCCGCCCGGCACACCGTCACGCAGTGTCAAGGCAGCGCAAAACTTATGTGCTGCCGGGAGAACAAGGGCTGCAGAAAGACCGGCTGCTTACGTTGTGGAGACGAGCAGCCGACCAAGTGATGCTCGCGAGTTCCCCTACCCAGTCAGCAGAGAGCCGTGCGGTTCTAGAGGAACGCGATGACGTCTCGGCGCGTACACACACAGTAGAAGAACCGTCGGTGATGCGGGACGCGGAGGGGAATTGCCTGTGGCACAGCCGCGTTGGACGAAACCACGTGCTAGCGAAACTGCCTCGCCGACTGACGAAATCGGCGCCAAGGAGGGGTAGAGTATACTAGAATACTGGGTAGTCAGGCTAGTCGTGGGACCTGAGCAGCTCGCGTGAGGCGTGTTGTGTCGATCACGAACGGTGTCGACACCGGCGCATCGCTAGTAGTATGGTGCCTGGAGCACGTCTTTGACTGGAGTGTTTAGCGCCCTACATTACCCATACATCAAAAGTGGTCCTGACGTGGCTACAAATGACGTCACAGAAGCCGAAGTGTCATGCTGTTGCATGTCGCGATCCTGGCAGTTAGCTGTACAAATGCTAACGAGTAGGCTGCAAGTAGCACAACCGAGCGCGAGTGTCGCTATCGTCAAGGCGTCTCAACCTCTGGCTGCCGAGACTTCCGTGGACTACCACGCTGGAGAGCGACCTGCAGCAGAACAGGCGTCTGCCACAAACCCCACAGCTGTTCGGACGCCGTCAGGATCGCGACTGGCGACAGCATGACACTTCTACGACGGCATTAGTGGGAAATCGAGGGACCACTTTTTTGGACGCGGTAAACACACCAGTCGGAGACGCGTTCCAGACACCATACTTGTAGGGTGGTGGGATCGTGCGCGTGCCCCGCGATAGGCACGAAAAAACGGGGGCGAACGTCTGATGCAATATTCGCCAAACTT
This sequence comes from Ixodes persulcatus, assembly GCA_013358835.2. Taxonomy (NCBI): domain Eukaryota; kingdom Metazoa; phylum Arthropoda; class Arachnida; order Ixodida; family Ixodidae; genus Ixodes; species Ixodes persulcatus. The sequence continues at coordinate 23,147 of JABSTQ010002851.1, forward strand.
GGTGGGCTCCAGTGACGTATTATCGCGGCTGACGACCAAGTAACGTTGGTGACGACTGCAACACAGCGATTGTTGTCTGCACACGCATTACAAGCTCGCATCGCCGAGCCCCACCGCTTCCGACACTACCCCATATTCTAGTTCACTATTCTGCAGCGAGGGTAGGTGCAGTTTGTGAATGGAGGGATGAATGGATGCTAACGGCTGTACCCACTATATCGGGTGGTAGCTTGTGCCACCTACACTCTAAAAAAAGAAGAGTGTAATGGGGTACACCTATAGGAGATATAAGTGCTTGTCACATATACTACACCCTTAGGGGGAATATTTGTACACATCAAAGATGGGAGTATGTGCACACGCGTTGGTGTGGTGCACATGTGCGCCTTTTTTTACACAAATATCACTCGAAGGGAACACAGGTGTACCCCATTCAATGGTGTACGGCTACGCCTCTTTCTATATCCAATGAACTGAAAGGGAACACAGGTGCACGCCATTCGAAGGTGTACCATTGCACCGCTTCATAAACTCGCCTCACTCAAAAATAACACAGATGCACCCCGCTCACTAGTGTACCATTACTCGCCTTTCTACACCTACTGCCCTCAAAGGGAACACAGGATCACCCCGTTCAATGGTGTACTGTTACACCACTTTCTATACCCACTGAATTTGAATGGAACACAGATGCACCCTATTCAAAGGTGCACCGTTACACCACTTTATGCGGCCCACTTCAAAACTTACTTCACAAACCTATTTAAGACATTAAGGAAGCCCTTAAAAATGTATGCGCCCCGGTGATAGCAAAAAGGCAGGTAAACGGACACTCGGGATTGTTTTCAAATCTCCTAGAAGTTTATTAGACAGCCTATTCCGTAAACAAGTACCAACTTGCAAGCAATTCGTAATATCTGAAGAGGTACAAAGAAGCTGTTACACAACTGAGAAGATTACTAAACAAACAAGAACCGGGGTAAGCCTTAGGTAGTGTCCATTCTCCCAGCAGCCGGCAGAATTAATTCCCCGAAATTCCACCGGCAGTCGCCACTCATTGGCGGTACACAATCACTTAATCGAACGACGTTTCATCGACAGGCGATGTTTCATCGACAGCTCAAATTAGCTTTCCTATAATAGCCTCCTTTTTGTTGTAATGATCCGCTCCAGACTATATCCGCGAAGTGATGTGCACGGGTGGGACAGGTGTGTTAACATTTTTGCAATGAGCCGCCGTAGACTGTTGCCACAAAGCGGCGTGAACGGGTGGGCTGGGTTGGTGAGCACGCGCCTCATAGATACACGCGGCGGGACGAAATGTCCCTACAGCGTGCATTTCGCGTAACGAGAGACGATAAAACGCTAGTGTCGACGAAACGTTTCTACAGAACGTATTTTAACGAAAAGGTGTTCATGAGACGTGTTTTCACAAAACGCCGGGAGAATAAGAAAGTCAGTATTCTACGTGCAGTTGTCACATGTTTGTAGACAGGTAATGGTACTCAACTGCCGATAGAATTTCGGTGAAATTAATCTCCAGGCTGCTTGGAAATAGACACTGCCTAATTCTAGAGGTAATCCGGAACGGAAAGGTCAATTGTTGCAAAGGACTAGGTTGCAGCGCACTTACGATGAAAATACCGGACTTGAAATATGTAATCCGAGATATATGTCGACACGGCACTGCAGAACAACCACACAAACACAAAAAAAGAAAAGAAAGGGGCCCGTGAAGATTCAACACGATGTGGCAGAAGCATTACATGAGTTCAATTTGTTTATCACTAAAAAAGAAAACAAGGTGCTTATGACGAGGATTACTTTCCCGCAAAACACTTGGGAGGGTCATTCGCTGCAATCTTCGCAGGGAGGTTGGCCAATGACGACGATTGAAGTTTTTTCACCAACTCAACTCTCTGACGTCACGCCGCTGCGGTGGCGCTGCTGTCGCTACAGCGCATGCGCTGTACCGACATAAGATTGCATAGGTTCCATAATTTTGAATAAGTTCTTATTGCATGAATAGCAAAATAGTCCACGTTTCTCAAAATTAAAAAAAAAAAAAATCGGAGACGTTAATGACAATACGTATTTCCTTGACATAACGCAATCACACACGACCGTGTCATCAATAGTTTTTTTTTAAAAGAAAATTCGTTCAGTGAGATAGATCCTTAAATCTGATGCGACGTAAGTCTGGAGCGGGTTGCATAGTAGAACTGACTACACGGAGAATCAAATTGAACGGGAGGTAATCTATCGAGCGAACGCTTAATATTTCGTCCGTCGAACAGTTATCAGATATTTTCTGCGTACTTCAGTGCATATCGTGTATCCAGCGAGGCACATATATTCATACTAGACCATCAGCCCTCGTACCGTAAGAGTTTAGAGCTACGCCGCACCCAGTCAAAGTTTTTAAGTACACAAATTCCCGAACATTTAAATAATAGTGAAACGAAAACTAAAAACAAAAAAGAGGTACGCTCTACATCAAAGCGGGTTGTAACAAATTCCATTATAGATTATTAAAGGCCCCACATTAACTTTTGGCGAAGTAGTCGAAGAGGGGGGGTCCATCCTATCGCTCGCCGCGCGCGCTCCTCGTAAAGCCCGGGCGAATACAGCATCCCATGTCAGAGAAAGAAAAAAATCTCTCTTTTCCCCTCTACCTTTCCTACACTTCCTCTTCTTCCCCAAGTTTTTTCCCCGGTCAACGCGACAGCGCCAGCCTCTTCCCTGATCCCGATTGCTTCCGGCAGGACGCGTTGTAGAACTGAAAGCCATAATAATATTCCGGCCGAAGAGGGGAAAGGAGGAAACTCGTGATGGATTGCGCCCATTTATGCCGGGGTTTTTTCCACCTATCTGGGATTCAGTTTATAACGTTTCTTTGTCCCGAGACTGAGGCCTTTGGGGCACACGAACTGCCGTCCGCTCCCCGTCTTGCTTCTTCCCCATATTCTCCTCTTTTTTTCTGTTTGTTTTTTCCCTACGTTGTTCCCCGCACGGGATGTTTTTGATCTGATGAACGCCGTATATATATATTCTGAGTGGCGTTCAATCACGTGTCAGGCTGGTGGATACGCTGCTGCCTTCTTATTACGAACGGACGGCTTGGTGTAGGGAAGGATTATTTCTTGAATCGATACGTTTTTTAGCGGCGTAAGAAGCAAAAAATAAAATGATCGAACACGAGTGTTCCGGATAATTTTAAGAGGGTGCCTTTTCGGTGGGAGTGGGTGTGTTTGTCTTTGTGTCTCACTTACAAGAGGCAGTGGTGGCGAGGAGAGGTACAGGGTGTGATTGGGTGTTTGTTTTTATTGCGTACAATCTGAATTATATGGCCTCTTGGAAGGAGTCGACCACGGGCGAACGTCTTTTTGCGTTCTGGATTGACCTTCAGGGCAAATAGTTACTTTGAAATACAGCAGTGACGTTTTACTTTGCTTTAATTTGCCCACAACTGTAGTTATTCCTTGTGGAATGCCTTCAAAATTTGACCTTCGGGCGGCAGAGGGAAGGAGGGGGGGGGGGTGGGGGGGAGTGTGAACTTTTTCTTTATTGGAAGCTTAAAACTGGCCTCAAATAACCCACCTTAAAATACAAAAAACAGCTAGATTGGATTTGTCTTTGCACATATAAGAACCACTGAAGATCACTCTGTTAGGAAATGACATATTGTAATTACATAAAAATGAGAAATATAAGATAGAACCGGCTTTCCCGAAACTAAGGCTCGTGACAGGTTAAGCTGGAGATCGCGACGCGTCTTGGGAACTTGAAAAAAAGAGATGTGAACCTGATTCTTCTGCGGTGGCTTTAACGAAAACAAACTAGAGCTCATCGCTCAACATCGAGCCGGAACTGAGAGTTATAGTGTGCGGTCTCCGTCCTCGTCGTTCATAGCCAACATTTGTTAACAAACAAGCTAGCTTTAGTCATTAGAAACCATTATTCCTGCTGGCGTGCGTTTTTATCTTTTCTTCTTTGGGATACCTTCAGTCCACCTGATTTACTCACTACACAAATATGTGTCTTAACAGTGTTGCGTTCAAAACACAAATAACAATGATAAGTAACTTTACAAAGAAATTAAAAAAGCGAGTTGCAGCAATGAATAGAGAAGGTAAAAAGAATGGTACAGTTGCTCATACATTTCCACAGAAAACGCTGAAGTTTCGAGTTAAGTAAAATATGGCAGCTTCAAGAAATCCCGAGGTCTCGTAATCCGGTAATGGCCTATTCACACGACAAACCGAATCGCGACTTTTCTTCCGCAGACCATGTAATAACGTGACCGTCACGACAGCAATTCCTGCGATCCGCTCCTCGTCCGCGGACGCGCGGATTGATAAAGTCGAGCGCCTTTTCACTCGGGGATTTTTGCGTGAGGCTGTCCTGAAACGCGTTTAGTCTGGCGACAATACAATGTTACCTTTTTTTTTTTTTTTTACTAGTAAAACAAAAATGAAGTATCGTTGTGTTTTGCGCGTTCGCTGGTTAATTTCATCGCGCGATTCTTGGTTCCACGCGTGAAAGAAACTGCAGACTTTGTCCGGCTGACGAAACGCAGGTTCCAATAGGAAGTATTCACTGGTGGCCATAGCTGTGTGCGCGACTGCTGAGCGCGTGCTGATGGCTAGCTTCCAGGGTTCTTTTGCAACGTGCATTCCACACCGTTAAAATGGCCGGTCTTAGCAGCCTATTAATGAGGGCTCGTTCTGAGCATGCGCTCTAGACAGCACCCACAAATATGGCGCCCAGTGAATACTCCTTATACAATACTCCGGATCCGCGTCAAGAAGCGTCCATCAAAACTCGTCTAGCACGCCGCGATAATTTGTGCACGTACAATCAACCTTTTTCCGAGCAAGACCTTTCTTGTGGCTGTGGTGTACTCGAGTGTTGTGCGCGAGCGGGGAGTGCGTGAAGCCATCTCAAAACACACCTCCGCGAGCTTATAACTTCGTCGCTTCTATTAGCGGCGAGATGTTTCAATGGCGCCCTCGTTTGGTTACCTTTCATGACGTCATTACCTTGTGAACAAGAGGTTCGATGGTGTTTGTAATGGGCATGGTGGAAGCCTGAAATCATAGCGCTCTCAAAGCAACACTGCCATCACCGTCAAAATTGGAGTTCTTACATTCCTCTTATTTCCGTCGATGAGACATCCTCTGCTGACGTCATAGTCAGCATTCGGCCAATTGTGGTGGGCCGACCACAGCGACGCTTTCGATCGCTCACGTCGCCAATAGACCTTTCCAAAAACGAGCTTGTGGCCGGTGCCATTTTGAGCGTTCGTGCGTATGGCGCGTGCTTTGCTCGCTTTCCGAAGCGACGAACACGCACGTGCTGGGCTGTGAACATCGCACGCTGGACTGTGATTTTGTAAACATTGGAAAGGTCTATACGCCGATGCCTTATCGAGCAGGACCATGCTGTGTCACTCTCATGCCTTGGATTAGTAAAGCTAGTGGCGCTTCGCGCGAAGCCTATCACGGTGTTCCGTCTTGCACAACGGTGCCACGGTGCGATGTTGGAGTTTCGCGGCACTGTGGGGTGGAACAAGTTCCCTCCGTCCTCACTCCCGTCTGCTCGTCGTCCCTTTTGTGTGGATGCGCTCGGGAGTCGGACGAACCGCGGACATGTCGTCACGTGATCAATCCGTCCGCGGAGCAGTCCGTCGTGAGAATCGACTATAAGCGCAACCCCGCTCAATAAGGGCTGGCAGGGGTGCGACGCCGTCGTGGCCCGACGAGGAGTCATTGATCAAGATCTGCTCAGTCACTTCATCTCTGACGTCATCCATCGATCTACACGCCGCAGTGTGGCCTCGAGGGCATGCGGGGAAGCCAATGTGCCGGCACTCGTCTTCTCGTTTACTCGGCACTGCGCCGAACACCGTGTCATTTCGAGGGTGCATGAGCAGTGTGATTATGGCGTAAGAAACCCGGAGAATGTACTTGCCCAAAAATCACGTGAAGAAGCCAATTGCTGCAGACTATGGAGGAAGAAGGACGAGGCTCAAAGTACGTTTAGGCCTAAAGAGCCTGCGGTGGTGGAGTCAGCGCGATGTTTCGCTTTGTTCGGTGCCAAAGCGTAGCTACTATCCACTACTCGTTTTCACCTTGAGAAAAAATAAAAGGAACTTTTGCGCCTTGTTCATACACCGCAGCAGGCAGTTCTCATAAGATTTGGTTGTCGGAGGGAAAAGCGACATTTTTTTTTTTTTTTTTGGCGTTTGAAGCGTGTACGTCTTGAGAAGATAACATATACATATAATTTAAAATGCCACCAACATATATCTAATTATCTACATAAAGGGGGAAATTGGTAATGACACGCGAGCAGACGGACCTTTTTTTTTTTCTTACGGTGTTTGCGGAGAAAACGAGCAGAGGTCATATTTTCAGCTTGATTATTCGCCGAGCTTTCTTCGGAGATTTCGAAGATTGGCTCATTCAAGTGCCTTGCGGGAAAGTAGACGCTCCAGATTGTTTACAGTGTATACCGGGTGGATGGGTGGATACGGCTATGCCCTTTGAATGGAGCGGCAGGTGGCGCCACCTATCCAAAGCTTTTTATTCCAACAGCTAACTAAACGCTATTCAGGCTAACCCTTTTATTAGCGCATTTATGAAAATTACGATCCATGTGACGGTGGCGCCTCTTCGCAACCTGGTGTGGAAATTTTCCGCGCTAGGTATCCGATGGAAAAGAATGAGAAAACTTTATTGTCCCCCTTCCCCCCCCCCCCCCCCCCCCCCCTTAAACCGCAGCCCTACTGCTCATTCCTCATGCAAGAGCAACGGTTTCCGCTGCACCCATCATGACAAAATTATCTGTAGACACCAGTCGATCATGTTTGAAGCATGTTTGCGTCATGCATGTGTATGTTCCCAACATGTCTGCAGTCACCTTTTGATGACCAATGAGAAGGGACCGCCGTACAAATAAGAAACACGCCTCAGATGTTGTCTTCAGACTGTCTGTTGTATATTAATTTAACAGCGTCGCCAGGGCTTTCTACCACCTACTCCCATAACCTGTGCTTGAAAAACTTCGCTTTCTGAACGTCTATTTTTTTTTCGTCGTTGTTTTTACGAAGCTTTTATAAGGTTGGTCTCACCTTCGTCAACTGAAGGGTGAAGACCTCGCAATCAAAAAATCAAGCGCTCAACCGTCTTCTTTTTCTCCTCAGTTAACCTTGCTCTTCGGAAATGTGCGCCATCGAACAGCCTCTGCTTCCATTATCGGGGTTTGCCATATAGTTTGGGAACGCACTTTGAGCGTGTATTGAACACGAGCGCTGGCTCAGCGTTTGGCGAGGTCTCGTATTCAATCACGCGCTTCGTGCGCAGGAGATGGTGCTGGCCAATGTCGCTCGATGTCAAGATTTCAGACATCTGAGACAAAGTAAAGGTCATATTTACAAAAAAAGCAAATATTTATACTTGTGAAAGTCAAAGTATAAATAGCTTCTCCAGTATGTCAGCAAACTTTGAAAGGTAAAAAGCTCAAAAATCAATATCAGCGTTTAAAAAGTGAATATTAGAAATTTCGAAACTTAAAGGGAAACTGAAGCGGTTTTGTATTTGAGAAAAAAGACTTCAATGGCCTTCATTCTACCTCCAGGATCAGGAATATCAAGATTATTTTTCAATTTGGTGCACGGATGCTTCAGAAATTAATTTTTAAAGTACCGCCGAAGCCCCTCCTTCCCGGGGCGTGACGTCACACTAGGAGTTTTCGGAATCTCTGCTCTCGCGCATCTTCAGTGCCTGTCAAAGCTATGCACGCGCACTTTTGCTATTTTCAAAAAGGTCAGAAAGAGACGTCGTGACTGCCGTCAGTGCGGAAAAATATACCTGGCAAGCTTGTCATTGCACGCGCTGCCCACACGAGCGACACGCGCTTGGCGGCTCAAATATCCTAGTATGACGTCACGACTGGTCGGATGTTTTTCGCGTTTTCTCGCTTCTAGTTGCATCTTCGGGGAAAGCGAATGTGATATTCAGATTCACGGGATAAAAACACGCCAGAATTCACCTCTAACTCGTTTTTTTCAAGAAGTGTTTCAGCTTCCCTTTAAGTAAACGTTTGTAAGGTGCAATCTTCCAAATTCAAAAGCACGGTTTCGTTGTCGATAACTTCGAAAGTAGAGCTCAGGGTTCAACTTTCAAAGTCAAAGTCAGTTCCAGAATGCAACCAAAGTTGTTTTTTTAATAAATATTTAGAAGCTTTTTTTTACTAAAAATAAATATACACAGTGATTGCCCATTCGTTTTACTGGTGCATCTTAGGAATTGAGTAGGCGGCCAATTCGTCATTCCTGCAAGTTACTGATATCGCAAACATGGCACGTTAATGTTGGCACATTCACGGCACAGCAAAATACGGTTTTTGAGTTGCTCTGGCTATACGTATTGGTACTTTTACTTCGGTTAATGTCACATTTTCCTTCATACCAAATTTCCACATTAGACATAAACGAGTTGAAAAATAGGTACAACACTCTCACTGCGCAAGCGCAATGGCGGTTCCCAAGTTTAACCTCCCTCTCCGCTTATACGATTGTTTCTGAGTTCATCCTGATTTGAGATCAAGCGCACAGCTTCAACGCCTCCCCAATCAGAAGGACTTACTGCCTGATTCTCTACGTCATGTACGCGTGAGTCAAAGATTGGACAAAAGGGCTGCGCTAGCATTCGGCTGAACCTCGCGCTCGAGCTGTGCCGGGCGCCAGCCTTCTTTGCATGAAGTAAAAGAGCGAGCACTATTCGGCCTTGTATTTGATGAAGAGTTGACAGCGTCCTGCGTCAAAGCGCGAGAGCGAGTGCGGCTCAGACATTTGGGTCGCCTATTGGCGGCGTGCGCAATCGAAAGCAACGCTGTGTTCGGCCTTCCACGATTGGCCAAATGCGCACTATGACATCAGTAAAGTATTTCTCATCGACGGAATAAGAGGCATGCGAGAACTTAAACTTTGACGGTTTGGCAGTGTTGCTTTGAGAGCAGAATGATTGCAACCTTCCACCATGCTCATAAGCACCATCGAGCTTGTTGTTCGCAAGGTAAATACGTCACGAGAGGAAACCATGGGAGTGCGCCACCAAAATATTTCGCCGCTAATAGTCGCTGACGGAATGAAAACCGGGAGGGCATGTCTTTTGAAGGCGCGGCCTTCAGAACGCGCACCGTGCCTTCCGCCGTGCTTTGGCTGTGCACGCGCGCTTGTGGCACGCGAGACGTCGAAGCATCGTCGAAGGTAGAAAGGTCAAGCTGGAGGCGGGACAACTGAAGCTCCGTCCTACCGTTCTCACCTTGTCAGCGATCATAATTAAGCCTAAAACATGCGGACTGTTGGTAAAAAGCTAAAGCCTGATTCACATGGTGCGAATTCGCCTGCGATTTCGCAACTACGACGCCGTTCTTGCGACACAACGCAGTTGCGGTGCGAATTTGACAAATTCGCGCTTCCGTATTTTGCCAAACTTTCCTTGCGACGCCGTTCTTGCGAAGGGACGGACAACCAATAAAACGCGGCTCGTGAAGGACGTCACGGTGGTCATAGAAACGTGGGAATGAAAAATACGAAAAAGGCGTCATCTACGTCGTCGTCTTCAAACTTCACTGCGGGGGTATGGCGGCGGATGTGCTCCTCAAGAGTGAATGTTTTTTTGCCGGGGAATGTAAGTTTGAGTTCGGCATTGAAACGAATTGGCGTTTGCGTACCACGCGAGGGTTGTGGTTGCTTCCTTCGTAAAAATGCAGGCGACAATAATTGAGGCTTGTGTTCGATCACTTTGCGTGTGTTACTCATTGCATAGTAGAAAGATCATTTCTTCAAATCTGTTTGGAGTTGGCACAAAGGCCTGTCTAGAAACCGAGAAACGATGAACTGCATTTTGTAATTAAAACTATTTGATAAAAATCGAGTTTCACATTTTTACGGAGTGATGTAAACGCGCGAGACGCGAGCCAAGCGAGTGCTAGATAAATCAATGCGGCGCCTTGATGGCTCCTTCCAGTGCTGCGCAGCCATTTTCTTCCGAGGTCCTCACTGGGCACGCATGAAGTACATTGGCCCATCTGCCCTGCTTCTGTTGTTTCTGGTATGAAAACACATGTTCGAGTTCCATAGATCAACGCCTCCTCTATACGGTAATGCCTGTCAGATCATGCCTTCAACAATGGGTACCGGCGGACGCCCCGCTTCTCTCGCTTCCCGCTACGTGGCGCCGCAGCCCGACCACACATCGCTCCAACTTGCCAATCAGGTCATGCGCTTAACAATGGGTACCGGCGGACACCCCGATTCTCTCTCTTCCCGCTACGTGGCGCCACAGCCCGACCACACTAGAGTGCCTTCATACACACGCGCGGTTTTGCTTGAGTGGTGACATCTCAGCCATTTTTCCGCCCAATCGTTTTTTTCATGCATTTTGAAGTGCGCTTGATCCGGTGTCACTCAGCTCGAGCGCGTAGCTTTGGCTAATGCATAGACGCCATTTTAGCGCCCAAGTTACGCACCGAGTGCGCGAAAGCGTCACGCGCTGGCACATCCAGGGCAACAATGGATGTCTTCACCCTGAGACAGACAAACATGTAGGCACCCTAGACCACACATCGCTCCAACAGTGACTGGGGCGAATGGGAGAGGGTAACAGGAAAGGGCATGATCGGTGGAAAAGCGCTCATGTGACAGGCATTACCCAATAAAGGAGGCGTTGCATAGATTCACCAGCGACCGTGGCATGCTTTTAAGCGAGATTTCGTAAGAGCGCTCGTGGTGTGCACGCGCGTTCTCTCAACAGTTTAAGTTTACTATTTTTCGTCGGAATAGCCTCTGTAAAAACAATTCTGCTCCCAGCTAAGTGCTGCTACCCCCTTCCCCCTTCATTTTGGGATGGAATATGAAAAATGCCTGTGCATTTCTCATACAAATCCTGTGACAGTTTGGTTTCGAGCATATTTTGTCGTTATTTCACCAACATGATTGTTTTGGCTTTCTTTTACATCTGGCAACCTTTTTTTTGTTTATGCCGTTTCCTTTATCTTTATTTTTAACATGTTCGCAATCGCTAATATTGTTGTGAACAAAAAAGAAAGCTAAACATTTACGTAAGCTTGTTCATGCTGACCTAGACTAAGGAAGTACAGAATGTGTTTTGCACGTTCATACACACACACGATCTGTGTGTGGTCCAGCGTCGGTCCAGCGTGGCGTCCATTTTATAAAAATAGGCTGATAAAACGCGTTCTATGTTAAGTAAAGATACGCTTGGGCATCATAGGCCCAACTAAAACAGGAAAATATCACCTCCCTCTGGGATATCAGCCGGTACGCTGTCGATTTACTTTGGGCAATACATGCCACAAAACGTATCCGCCAGTTTGTCCGTAAAAGAGGCAAAACCCACAACCCATATTATACAAAAATGTTTGACTGATTTACAGGCAACAGGTTCAGTGTGAAAATGAACTAGAGAGGTGATATTAGGCAGGGGTGATCCACGAAGAAATTGTTTATTACTGTCTTCAAATGTTGAAAGATAACAACGAACAAAACGAAAAAGTTGCGATTACAAAACAAAAAAAAAAAAAAATCACGTTGCTGGAGTTTTGGGGTGCACTGGCACAAAAATTCAAATATCTGCGTTTCGCGCCGGTGCTGCGAGGCCGCCCACTCAATTACGCACGCCGCCGACGATCCGAGCACCCCGTATCAATGGCCGGACGAATTCGACCCCTACGTGGCACGGAAGCTACAACGCAAACCGCGATGAGAAGGAAACTCACCGTGTCTTCTGTAATAGTTTCGCCATAACCACATTACCCCCTACTGCCCACCCCACACTGCAGAAAGGACGAATGCTAAGTTTATTCGGCGTCTATAAACACACTCCCTCTCAACACTAAACACCCTCCAGCACGTTGCCGATCTCCCTGAACCCCATAAATGCGCATACTTTGGAGACTACCCAAATAACTCTCATACACCCAAGTTAAAGATTGCGCGTCAGTTCACGATCTTGCAGAGTGTGCACTGAAAACACTCGCCCCACTTATCCAACCAAGGAGCTGGGAGGATTGAGTCACTAATCTAAGGGCGGCAGGGTATAAATTATGGCTACTCCTAGTTAAGCACATTTAGAACGTACATGGACAAAGAGAACCCCTAATTTCATCTCTCTCCGGTAGCACCGGTCTTGGTACAATACAAATGTTTTACTTTCTCTGTTCAAAGTCCTAGTGGGCATGACACGCAGGCCGTCTCACACCACAGCGCCCGTCCAAAAGTAGCTAACTCACAGCGGCACAGTATTGTTCTAATGATGGCCTCAGCTCCCTGTTCCAACGGAAATAGCCCAGACAATCCTCACACACAAAAACTTGAAAACTTTGGGATTTGTCACGATACCCCTGACAATGTTTAGGATTTCAGGCCAGCGCGTTCCCTTTGCCATGACACTGCACCTTTTTTTACAAAGTACCTGCGGCACAGGTCTCTCAGGCAGTGGCCACCGTGTTGCGTTTTCGGGCAGATTGGTTTAGGTGATGCGGTCTCAGCCTCGGCAGGTGGAACAACGCGTTCTTCTGCTGTGAGGCCTTCTTGCGCCACTGGTCATCAGTAATGTTGCCGAAGTGATCGACTTTATCAGCATAGGCATCTGGCATGTGCAACTTGTTGTCTCGTAGGTAGTTGTGCCGTACACAAGCTGTGAGGACGACTCCAGTGGCGTAGTCTGGGAGGAGGCCGATTGGCCTGCGGAGGGTGCGGAATCCAGTAGCCAAAATTCCAAATGCGTTCTCCACGCACCTCCTGGAAGTGGGACAAAGACAAAACTGTGTTTTTGTAATTTTAATGCAAGTGCGACAATTCTAAAGGCTACCTCGTTCTGCACAGTCGATAGTTGAATATCCCAAGATTATCACTCAGGTATCTGCCAGGATAGGTCCCCAGTTGAAATGCCTTGTCTCCAACAAAGACGTACGGGGCGATAATATGGGAAGATGGTAGCTGATTTGGTGCTGACAAATTCAAGGCACCTTGACTGAAGGCGGTATTAAAGACGGTATTTACTGGACGCCATATGGGCGGGCATTTTTGCAAAGCGTGCTCAAAAAGGACTGCTACGTATTGCTCGCAAAGATGAGTAATCTTGACGGTGTGAAATAAACGTTGCAGATGCGTTGTGCAAACTCATTCACAGCACGTGCTCAACAGCAACCGGCGCAAGCTATGGCCGCCAGTGAATATGACCTCTACACGAAGCGTTTGATCATTACAAGATGCCAGCGACTCTTTCACGGCATATGAGCGCCATTAAGGATACGGTAGGTGTTGGATGAGCCGCGTTTTTATTGGTTGTCTTTCTGTACCGTAGTAGCGTCGCTGGTGACGTCACAAAAGATGTTTGACATTTGACGCAGCTCCGATTATTTCATAATCGCACTGAACCTGCCTGTTTGCTGCAACAGCGTCGTCGCAACTGCGAAATCGCAACTAAATTCGCACCATGTGAAACCGTCCTCTTTTCTGCAAGTTGCCAGGAACGATATGATATGCTTTTGTTTACCTTCATGTATTCTGGGCGAAGCACCTTTCATATATACTGACATGTCTCATGCACGATGGATGCCACTGTTGACACGCCAACCTTGAATTGCAGTGCAAGGTCCTGCATTGACGTTCCTGGTGACAGATACCTGAATGAAAACAAAACATTGCTGTGTATATGAATGTCTGGAAGCCGAGAAGCTGGTAATGAGTTTTCCCTATCAACCAGTTTAATTGCACCTTATATCCACTCTAAACGTTGCGGTTTAAAAAGAAGGCCATTCTACCTGAAAATGATAGCAAGCTGCGCCTGCAACGAAAGGGGCTCTCTGACGACATACTGCTTCGTGAGCTTTGTTTCCAGGAAAGCGTGGCGTCTTTCAAAAGTGCTGGGCATCATCCGGTAATATCTTAGAAACTGCTCCGGGTCCTTATGAAGCATAAAGAATGTCTGCAGAGAAAAAGTATTCCAGACACCTGCTCGTAGAAAAACACAAGTCGACTTACCGATGAGTAAAACTCCGATTCTGTGGCTCCGTTTTGCCAGCACGGCCGGAACCACCATCGCCGCGGGATTCCTTCTAGGAGCAGCAGTATTTTCTTCTGTAGAACTAGGCATTTCTTTTTACAGAGCAGCCTGAACTCGTCATCATCTAGAGTAGTGGCCATCATGCTCTATGAAAGACAAGGCGCGCTGCTGCTTGCACGCTTTCAATATGGAACATCGTCCACGTAACGAAACCACCGGGACAACTGTTCGCCTTGCGCGACATGCCACGCAACGCAACAACAAGCTTGCTCAAGCAGTCATGAGCTGCGTTTGTCCCGGTGTCCTTGTCGTATTCGTCGTATTCGTTGCTTTCGTCGTTTTCGTTGCTGCGAACGCAGCCGATGCAAATCTCTGAATCAGCCCTAAATATAAGTATAGCGGGTACTTTTTGCCAGAAGGTAATAAATAAATCAAATTTTTTTTTTTATAATTTTGTTAGATATCGAAGATAGTTACCTCAAACGAAATCAATGGTTCCAACCATGTGCTTCGCAAATGCGGAAAATCGCACGTTTTCTCAATCAATGTGAAAGGGAACGCGAAATTTCGCATGTGCGGTTCATCGCTCCACCGATTTCGCAGAAGAAAATCGCACCATGTGAATCATAACGAACGAAAACGTTCTTAACGGAGAACGGAATGTTGCTGTTGTTTTATTGAAAACGATTTGTAAACCCTGTTACCGGGCACACCTAACG